>OZ035997.1:85743981-85778981 GCA_964035015.1 Corallium rubrum
GAGCTTGCTCGCAGGCTAGAACAGGAAAAGATTTGTCAATAACCAAGGTGATTGAATTCCGAGCCTGAATGGAAGGCTGAATGTTGTTCAAGACAGTTATGAACGTCGTTGTTAGTCACATCTGATCACTGTTAAACTACAAATTCAGCCAGTCACTTTCGAAATCTACCAACAACGTGCAAGAACACCTTGTGACCTTGATCGGCAAAAGGCAAAGCTGTTCAACTTTTTGTCGAACTCCAGCATGAATGTGGAAGTAACATTGCAAAATTGCAAAATCGTGACACCCAAAAAAGAAACAAAAACAAAACACAACGCCCCGAGCCAGAGACCCTGAGCCGAAACCTAGACTCGTAATGTATCAGTCAATTTCCATGTGTTCACAAGTTTATGCATGTTTTACCTACTGTTTTAAACTGTTTTCATACGTCGTTGAGCAATAAAACTTTATAAATGTCGCTCGCTGAAATTTTGCTTTTTCAAAGTTTTTAAAATTTAAAATTCGCTATTTTCACATGAAGTTGTCAAAGCCATTTGGATAATTAAACTCATTTGCATCCCCGTAGCTCTCTGTTGGATATATTTTTTCTGTGGTAAGCGAAATAGTTATGAAAATCGATCAATTTTAAATGACAGAATGTAAAAAAATAAACTTTTTTTGTTTTCGTTTTGAAATCCGCAGCGGTCCGTATATATCGGGACGGACCGCTCGGTACTGGATCGCAAAAAAAATAAATGTACATACTGATCGTACAAGGTATTAGACCCGTTTCAAACGTCACTCTTCTTCTCAAAAGAAATGATTTGTACGGTAATAGCATGGTTTCTAGTGCAATTTGGAAAAAAACATGCACGAGTGAGTTTTTCAAAGACTATCAAAGTTGCACGTGTGTGCCATTTGAGGTATTTGAAAAACTCACGAGTGCGTGTTTTTTATTTCAAATTGCACGGGAAACATGCTATTACTTATTAATAATATACATGAAAAAATTTATCATATATATATAAACTATTTCCCAGTTTTCGTCTCCCTAGCTTTTTCTACACGCGTGTAAAATGGACTCCACGCGTGTCGAGATTAGCACCCTCACAACGGTGTCAGGTTTTTTCGACTATTCGGACAAAATAAGTCATAAAATCGAAACCAGGCAATAAATAAGAAAACGCTGATACCGTTTTGCTGGACATTTCTCGGAATCGAACTACGAATATTTTTTCCTTAAAGTGTCTATGAAGTGAAAAATTCGTTGGCATCGTTGTTGTTTTATTGTACAGAGGAGCATGACAGGAGCACTCACTGAAAATTTCAAGAGAATCTGATGCGTAGTTTTCGCGCTATCAACTCTCAAAATTTGCCGTGGATAGTTTGTTTTGGCGAAATTTGGGCTTCTTGGTAACAATGCCTTATGACGTACGCAGATGGATCATTAATAGTGAAATCTATTGTTCTTATGCATAGTCGTCCATTTGCGTACGTCATAAACATTGTTACCGAAAGCCCAATTTTTCTCCAAGAACGAACTAGCCATGGCAAACTTTGAGAGTTAATAGCGTGAAAACTACACATCAGATTCCCTCCAAATTTCCAGTGAATGCTCCTGCCATGCTCCTCTGTACAATAAAACAAAAAAAATGCCAACGAATTTTTCATTTCATAGACTCTTTAACGAAATGAAACGCTTTGTTCTTAAGTCTTCCCGAGTGGAGCCCTCTGGTTTCACTTGAAAATTTTGCAACCATTATTGCATGGCTTGTGTTTATCGCAAAATCAAATACAACATTGTATTCTACAAATTAATAGCTTTCTAACGATATCTATTTTATTTTTGCAATTGTGCCATAAATTCTGCGCGCTTTACCAAAATGACCGTGCAAACCTTAATGAAGACCTTAAAGGGTATGGGCAACAAAAACAAAATATCAAAAGCAAACCAATATCATGAAGATACAATCTAGTATGTTATTTAGACCCAAATCATTCCAATAAAACAACTTAATTGCACTTTTAAAGTTGCTAATCTGAATCTTGGATATGCATGAGACGTCACAACTTGGGTAAAGCGAAAACTTTAATTTGCCATACGTTCGCATACACAATTTGAAAACGGAACAAAATCATGCCGTTTAGGCCTTGCGTTTACACGATACCGGCACAAAAATAACATGAAATGTTTTATATGCTGTATTTGCATACTGGCATTATTTTGTTCCGCTTTCAAATTGTATACCGGCATTGTGCCAGTAAACGGGGTCTGAAACTCATTTTTTGTAGATGATTTTCATTCTTGATTGGTTACAACACTTTAAAATTAAAACATACCCCAGAAATTCAGCTGCAACAAGATGGTGAATGGCAAGAGTTTGTTAAAAAATGTGTACTTGTAATTTTTGTTGCTCTTACCCTTTAAAGTCAATTATAACCTGCAGGCTAACGCTGCGGAATTCCTATAGACCACAGAAATGCGCAGAAATCAAAAAGCATCAGAGGCAAAAAAGGTGAAGTAATATTTTTCGTCAGTGATTGGTAATTGGACCGTACTTTGGTATAGACTGCGCACGTGGGAGAAGCGTAGCAAACAGTGCAGACCATATATATAGCAGAATGATACAGATCAATGCCAGGGTGCATTCCATGTAGGTCACGCCAAAGATCTTCGGCGTGAGTTTCAAAAGTGCTTGGTGTGCTGGTGCACAGTCACACTGCGGTCGGCGCACACATACAGTCATACAACTATACAAGTCAGTGGGGGTGGCGCCGACGCCGGTGTAACAGGACCAGATGCCCCCCCCCCCCCCCTTCAGAATGTCCCCCGGGGCATCTGGTACTAGGACCAGATGCCTCCCCGGGCACCTGGTACTAGGACCAGATACCCCCCTCAGGACCAGATGCCCCCCCCCCCCTTGTGAAATCCTTTAAAATACTTCTCAAAACCAAGTTTGAAATGTATTGAAACTAGCCTGCGCAGCGGCGCTTGGGGTTGAAACTTGTTTCGAAACTGACGATAAAACTCTTAGATGGTTAAATGAGTTTGCAAGCGTTCGATAGACGTTGAAATGTTTCCCAAAGCCCCATTGAAATGTTAATCGCGGTCGGCAATAATTAATGGTTGTTTTTATATTTTTGAAACAGTGCTTCGGAGAAAAACCCGTGCCGAAATAGTGCCTTTTTCAGAGTATGCCAGACCCGAAAACGGAGGTCTATTTCAGCGTTTCGGAACATCAGCTCAACAATGTTACAGTCAATAAAAAACGAAACTTTAATATCTATTTAATAAATTGGAAATTCGGCATGACCATGACCGTGACCACTGACAAAATTGAAATTCTAATGCACTTCCGCGTGTTGGCTTTCGGACTTTCTCTTTCATTTTTTTGACATCATAATAACTATCAAATAACTTGTATTAGTATAAATTTACAAGTTTATAATGCAAATCCTCGAATTTCATTGGCTATTGCAGGAGTTTATAATTAACAATTAGACAACGAGCCCGAGTTTTCTATGAGCGAATAGTCAACGAGGCGAAGCCGAGTTGACTATCGCTCATAGAAAACGAGGGCGAGTTGTCTAATTGTTTTAGTATAAATTTACCAGCAAAAGTTAAATAAATTCTCGACCATAACATATTCTTTGAGGCTCGTTTAATACATTTTTATAACTGCCAACAACAAACGTTCAACCGTCATTTCGGACATCTCCTTGCCGTACAGTAACTGATGGAAAAGTAAAGTTTTCTTGCAAATTTAGCATGAATTTTCATGTACAATATTGAAACAATATATATCTACTCATTTGATTTGTAAAAGTGACAAAAAGTTGAAAGAAACATTCAATTTAGCATATAGTTTACATCACGAAATCTTGTCAACAGCAAGCGTAATTTTGAAATGTATTTTGTTTGCAGTTATTTCGTTTTAAACGAACACAGATAAACAATTTAACGCTCTTACCATTAATAATTTCCATTCTAACCATTTTGTAGCCGTTTTTATTATCTATAGAACGTATTGCTTCGCCTAAACGTTCAGTTTCTTCTTTCATTTGCATACTCCGTTATAATTTCGGCGCCATTGTTGCTTAACAGAACAACCGCTGGCTCTAATGATCATTGTTCGTGTTATACTACGCATTTTGTGATTGGTCATTTTTTTTAAAAGAATGACGTTCATTGGTTTATCCAAGAGGTTCATATCACCAATTATAAACTCCTGCAATAGCCAATGAAATTCTAGGATTTGCATTATAAACTTGTAAATTTATACTAATTGGTGATATAAACCTCTGGGATAAGCCAATGAAAGTCATTCTTTTAACAAAAATGACCAATGACCAAATGTGTAGTATAGTACGAACAATGATCATTAGAGCCAGCGGTTGTTCTGTTAAGCAACAATGGCGCCGAATTTCAAGTCCAATTTCGTAGACGTCTGATATTTTCTCTTACTGAGTGCATCAGTATGGCTATCACTGTTCCACGTTATTCGATAGTTTTGGTGTCAAAATAATGAAAGAGAATTTCGTCAGTGGTCATGGTCATGGTCATGGTCATGGTCATGGTCATGGTCATGCTGAATTTCCAATTTATTAGTTAAATAGATGTTCAAGTTTCGTTTTTTTTATTGATTGTAACATCGTTGAGCTGATGTTTCAAAGCGTTGAAACAAAGCTCGGTTTTCGGGTCTGGCATACTCTGAAAAAGGCACTATTTCAGAATTCAGCACGGGTTTTTCTCCGAAGCACTCGGTTTCAAAAATAGAAAAACAAATACATTAATTATTGCCGACTGCGATTAACATTTCAATGGCGCCGTGGGAGACCTTTCAGCATAAATCGAATATACTTATATACGGCAAATCACAAACGGAAGCTTTCGGTCTGAACATACAACTTGTCCTAACTTCTAACTGCTAACTGCTGATTTCGAACTGCAGTTTGCGGTGTGCCGTAAATGTGCGATCTATTCTTTATTATTTAAGGACAAATTTCCGAAGAGGGGGACATATTTCCTAGGAAATGTGTCCCCCTGGGGGGATATATTTCCTGGGAAATGTGTCCGTGGGACATATTTTGGGGGGGACACATTTACTGGGACACCGGCATCATGGCTTATCTTCCGCGTGGGGTTGACATGGAATGCACCCTGGGATTAATGATACAAAACAGTGTAAAACAATCCGCAACACAATTTATATAGAAGAAAAAATATGTCGTATAGTGGATAGCGTAGGTGCGACTGAGAGAGATCCGTGCATCCTTGTTATTCTCTAATAGTCACTCAGTCTATAGAAATTAATTTCGCATTGATAATGATATGGCGGAAACGAACCATTCCGATTAACCCAATTTCATGCACGTATGCCTTTCCAAGACGTCTCTCCTGGGCAAGTAAAGTCGTCTGCTGTTATTAGAGTAAAAAGATAAAGTTGTTCCACGACAATAATGTGTGTGAAAGAGTTAATCAACAGTGTGTTTAACCAAAGTTTCACGTATGGCTTTGCAGACGTCTCCCCGGCTGGACGAGTGAAAATAGTCTGGCGTTAACAAAGTAAAAAGATAAAGTTGTTCCACAACAACTATATGGCGGCGAATGAAAGCGTTAAATGACATCCTACGTTGAGCTAGAGCTAGGTGTAATCTCAGAAAATGTACGTGCGTCAAATTAAGCATATTAGAACGGACGGTGACCGGAAGAATAGGAATACAATACAGAACTACTGAACCGTGTATTCTTTGAAAAGAATTTTTTTACCCAAAAAAAGGTTATGAATAATCACATATGTAAACTGTTAGCTCATAACATTTCATCGTTATATCTTTATTTTATATTGTAATGTATTGAAATTATTCCCCCTTAAAAATGTTAAAATACAAGTTTTCTACTTTAAAAGCATGTCTCATTGTAGTAAAACAAGGATGACACTCTTCAACGTTCTTGAAGTTCCCGTCGTCTCAAGAACGTGAAAATGCTCTCAATGACGTCTCGTGCAGAACGCCGATGGCGTTCACTTTGCTCTTGGAATTTTAAATTGCTCATTATCATTGTTTTGAATGAAAAATGCTATTGAATTCAATCGCCGTTCGTGACTCTAAAACGTCTATCTTATTTAATGATTGCTATTACGGACCTTAAGAGTTCTGTGAAGCACTAATCTGAGACACGGTGATTTTCGAGTGAAAACTGGGAAGAGCGTCCGTACCAACGAACGAACGAACGAACGAAAACGAACGATATGTATATATATATATATATATATATATATATATATATATATATATATATATATATATATATATATATATATATATATATATATATATATATATATATATATATATATAAGTGAGTTTTTGGTTCACGAAATGTTAGAGTGCACAATACCATATAGATAGAGCAAAATATAAAGCATGAAGTATAGTTACCTAAGTCTTCGCTACCAGCGGATTCACCCTAAACGGTATCATCAGGCGATGATCCCGTTTAGGGTGAAACCTCTGGTAGCGAAGACTTTAAGGTAACTATACTTCATGCTTTATATATATATATATATATATATATATATATATATATATATATATATATATATATATATATATGATAGCAAGATTATAGCCAGTTGCTTAAAGTATAATTTGTGCCCATCATTCATATTTATATTTTAGATCCAACTATAGTCTATATATAATCGAAATATAGTAAGGTTAGATATACTGCCGAAACAGAGAACGTAGGAGTCTAACGTTTCGAGCGAAGGCCCTTCGTCAGAGAGAAACGTTTCTCTCTGACACGTTCTCTGTTTCGGCAGTATATCTAACCTTACTATATTTCGATTGTTGTTTCCACACTGCCTACGCAGCACGCTACTTTTATGTTCTATATATAGCTACTCTCAGTAAACTTACCGTCAAAGACAAGTATGATAAAGGTCGTTTCCTTGCTTGTTCTCTTTGAAAACTAAAGATTCACAAATCAGATCATGTCTTTTTATTTGAACAGATTTGAACGGCTTGTAAAGAGTTGATGTCGTCCAGCTTAGTTTAAATTAACAGTCTACACAAAAAGCATATACAACGGAAGTTTGCGACTACTCGAGACGTCAGAATATGAGGAAGATATTTGGCATATAAATGACTTTTGTGGAAACACCACGTAGAATATTTATTAGCAAATAAATATTTTACGTGGCGTTTCCACAAAATTCATCTATATTACATTATCATTATCGCCATGAAAACTTTCAAAGAATTAATATTTGGCATAACTACACAGCGTGCTTTTAATTTTGTCTTATAGTCGAACATGTATTAAGCCGGTCCCCATATTAAGCGGCCACCCTTCATTAAGCGGTCAGATCACCTGACAAAGTCCCGAAAATTTCATAACTTTAATACTATTAAAGACTTTAAGTGACCTCTGTTAAACGGTCACTTCTATTAAGCGGACGTAGCCTGCGTAGCAGCTGGTTTTTCAACGGTACGGTTGTGGTCCGGATTGGGGTGAGCGTTCCGTAACAAAAAAATCGTGGTTTACGTACACTACGGAGGCTACGGCAAATTCTATCTCGTCATCAGCTACGTCACTACGGAGTAACATGAGAAGCATGCGCAATGCTTGTCAACCAGTGCATGGTTTGCTTTGTCGACCTGTGAACACGTTCTTTCGAGCTCCTGGGAAAAATACGAAATTTACGGTAAGAAACCAAGGGGACGAACCGCCAGAAGACTGTAAGTAGAACGACTATGGTTATTTTCTCTTTTCTTTTCTCTAGCAATTTATAGAAACGTTTCATTTCAAACATCACATCCACAAATCGAAATCCAACAATGGACAACATCGAAGACGATGTTAATGAAGTACACCATTGTCCGCAGGACAAACAGCCAGCCCTAATAGGGCAACCCACAAGCTCACAGAGCACGAACAGCGAGGTTCCTAGTAACCAAATCGCTAATGCCTTGTCAATGCTCAACGATAATATGAGCAACATGGCTGAAATTTTGGGCCAAGTATGGCAGCGTGTCGATTCTGGCGGGAAACCGCTAGTGACACGAAAGAGACGACAAGATGAACAGAACTCATCTGAGTCAGAGTCAGACGAACGCAGAGCCAAAAACCGTCGCACAGCCTTTGAAAATGACGACAGTATCAGCGTGGCAGCTAGCGATGAAGATTTGGCAGATTTGCTTCGTAGCAATACTAGTGATGACCGCCAGCAACAGGACAAAAGTGATCAGGTCACACGTTGTCCGACACTACGGACAACGATTTACTTCACGAACTGGAACTTCAGTTCAACGACGACGAACAACTCGGACCGGCGATTGGAGAAAAACTAGCAAATATTGCTACAAAACGATGGGCTCAAAAATTAAGCCCTGAAAAAATTAAACAAATCAATGAAAAATACAAACAACCGCAAAACTGCGAGGCTATGCGAGTTAGCCGCATAAACCCAGAAATATGGTCCCAAATTAGCCAACATAAAAAGAAAACTGACCTTAGATTGTCAAAGGTTCAACAAAATGTCCAAAAAGCTGTTTTTGCTGCACTACAAACAGCCGAAATTTTAAGCGCCAAAAAGCAACAATCAGACGACATAGTCAAAGAACGAGAGGCGATGCTTCGCACCTCAGTTGATCTGATTGCAATGCTGGGGCATGTCAATACTGATTTAATGTCGATGAGACAGGAATCAATAAAACCCGCATTAAAACCACAATTTCAAAAAATTTGCCATGCAGCTATTTTACCCACTTCGCAATTCTTGTTTGGAGACGACCTAGCGAAAACGGTCCGTGATTCAAAAGAAACAAGCAACATTGCAAATGCCTTGACACTAACCAAGGGCAAGGCACCTCGCCAGGGCGCGCCGAACAAAGGCAACAAACGCAATTATAACAATTACAACCGCGATGACAATACATACGCTGGCGAAAATCGTGAAAGGAACACGAATTCGAAGCCTTTTTTATGGAAAGGCCAAAACCAAGTTCGCAAACGACCCAATCCCAATGGGGTGCAGAACAACCAAAAACAAAGGAAATAAACATAGCAGAGAAAATACATGAACTTAAAGTTAAAGTAAGTAGTGATGACTCTCAATTTTCTTTATTAACAGAATACCTTGAGATTAAATGTGTTGAGTTTAAAGCAGGCAGTACCTCTCAACGGTTTGCCGCTTGGAAACAGATAACCTTTGACAAAACAATACTTGATGCAGTCAGAGGCATTACAATACCTCTTAATGAGCTACCAGCTGAACAAATAAGAGCTGTTAGGCCTAACCCAAAATTTAATCAGATAGAGGAAGTAGCTATAAATACTGAGATGGAGCGATTACTTGATAAAGAAGTAATTGAATTAACATCACATGAAACTGGAGAGATAATATCCCCAATTTTTGTTAGACCAAAAAAGGATGGGCGCTATAGACTTATTCTGAACCTGAAAGAGTTCAACAAATTAGTAACCTACCAAAATTTTAAAATGGATACTCTACAGACAATTACTAACCTCATGACAAGAAATTGTTTCATGGCTTCAGTAGATCTAAAGGATGCATATTATTCAATCCCAGTGCATAAAACCCAGAGGAAGTACTTAAAGTTTATGTGGAATGGCAAGCTTTACCAATTCACTTGCATGCCAAATGGTCTCTCCTGTTGCCCACGGTTGTTTACAAAAATCTTGAAACCACCCCTTTCAGCCCTTCACAAACAAGGGCATATTTCATGCAATTATATAGATGACCTTTACCTCCAAGGTCAAACATTTGATAAATGCAAAAACAATGTGCTTGATACTGTGAAACAATTTGACTTGTTAGGTTTTACCAGTCACCCTAGCAAGTCAGCACTAAAACCAAACCAACAACTAGTCATTTTGGGTTTCCTAATTGACTCAGTCAAGATGACCATTGCATTGACTGAAGATAAAGCCACTGCACTGGCACAACATTGCAAAAACCTAATTGATTTGCCTCAAATCAAAATACGTGAAGTGGCTCGCATATTGGGAAAAATTATCTCCAGTCTGCCAGGGACCATGTTTGGGGCCCTATACCATAGAAGCATTGAAAAAGACAAAACTCAGGCATTAAAGAAAAGTGCTGGCAATTTTGATGCATACATGACACTGTCTGATGATGCCAAAACAGAATTAGACTGGTGGGTTAATAATGCACAAAGTAGCTATAACCTAATTTCGCATGGACACCCTGACTGGGTTATAACTACAGATGCTTCCCTCACAGGTTGGGGTGCAGTATTCAACAATGACTCTACTGGGGGTTTGTGGTCAACTGCTGAAAAGCATCACAACCTTAATGCTTTAGAATTATTAGCAGTGTTTTTTGGACTTAAATCCTATGCCAGAAATGCCACTAATATACATATCCGCACTATGACGGACAACACTACTGCAGTGGCAACAATTAATCACATGGGTACATGTCACTCAGACACTTGCAACAATATTGGGAAGAACATTTGGGAATGGTGCATTGCTCGATCCATCTGGATATCGGCAGCACATATACCCAGGAAAATGAATGTACTTGCAGATCTAGAATCTAGGCAAATCAATACAGGGGCTGAGTGGATGCTTAACCCTGCTGTTTTGCAACAATCGTTGAATAAGTTACAATTCACTCCAGTCATTGACCTTTTTGCATCAAGAATCAACAAGCAATTTTTGCGATATGTATCATTTAGACCAGACCCAGAGGCAGAGGTAATTGATGCCTTTACCATAGATTGGGGCTCACTAAAATTTTACATTTTTCCACCTTTCAGTGTCATTCCAGCAGTCTTACGGAAAATATTGGAAGACAAGGCCCTGGGTGTTTGTGTTCTTCCAGACTGGGCCACTCGTGCTTGGTATCCCAAGGCAATGCATATGTGCCAAGGGAAACCAGTATTGCTCAAACCACAAAAGGAACTACTAATACTGCCGAACTCTCCAGGAGAAGTTCATCCTCTGTACAAGAATCTCCGACTTCTAGTGTGTCTCTTATCAGGACACAACTAGACCTACACAACATTTCAGCAACAGCAAAGACAGTCATAATGGCATCTTGGCGACAAGGGACCAAGAAACAATACCATACATACCTTAAAAAATGGGCACAGTTTTGCTTGGAAAGGAACATAAATTGTCTTGATGCCAAAATTGAACAAGGAATAGATTTCCTGGCATACCTTTTTGAACAAGGCTTAAGCTATAGTGCAATCAACACTGCACGCTCTGCATTATCAGTGGTAATTAAAAATCAAGGTAGTAATACATTTGGAGAAAACCCACTAGTACGCAGATTTTTGAAAGGGGTATTCGAGATTAAACCTGCCCTGCCAAAATACAAACAAATATGGAATGTTGGGAAAGTATTGACATACCTTAAAACACTGACCTTGAACTCCGAACATTCCCTAAAACAGCTTACTCATAAGCTGGCGATGCTACTTGCTCTCTTAACTGGACAGCGATGTCAAACAATACACAAACTCAGCATACAATTTATGCAGAAACTACCAGGTAAATACATATTTACCATTAGGGAGAAACTGAAACACACAAGACCTGGGACCCATCAACAACCAATAGAACTACTGATTTATACAGACAGGGATCTTTGTGTGGTACAACATCTACAGGAATATATTGAACGAACAACAACAATACGACAAGACCAAACACAACTGTTAGTCAGCTTCATCAAACCACATAATCCGGTATCAAAAGATACAGTAGCACGATGGATAAAAGAAGTACTCAAGGATGCTGGTATAGACATCAATATTTATTCCTCACATAGCAGTAGAGCAGCGGCAACATCTTATGGCTTCGCAACAGGAACTAAACTTACTGACATTCTCCAAGCAGCGGGATGGTCAAGTGCTCAGACTTTCGCATCATATTACAACAAGCCAATCATAGTAGACACTCTTGGAAATTGTATTATGCAGGCTTTTGCTGCAAACACAGAACAAGATCCAGAACTTGAAACTAATAAGTAACAATTCAGCTAAATAGACAAATGTTACAGTTCGTTGTTTTGTTTTGTTTTTCGGTTCAATAAATACTGTCACTTATACTATATATACGTACAATTAACTCATGATTACCGAACTTCAAAATCTCATGTTACTCCGTAGTGACGTAGCTGATGACGAGATAGAATTTAAAAATTAAACGAAACTTACCTGTAAGTTGAAGTTTGATTGTAATTCTACTGGTAAATTTAAAAATTAAACGAAACTTACCTGTAAGTTGAAGTTTGATTGTAATTCTACTCGTCATCAGCAGGAACGAAGGAGTAACATGAGAAGCATGCGCAATGCTTGTCAACCAGTTTTTAACACGAATGTTGCCGAAGACAAGGAACGAAGGAGTGCGGCGGGTGTGTATAAAGGGCGGGCATGTTACTCCTTCGTTCCTGCTGATATAGCATAGTGATTTGCAGCCAGGAGTGCTAAGCGTAGTGACTCTGGTCGGAAACCACTCTGGAATAGTGTAAACACAACAAAGAAAAGTAGTGATTTTTCAACGGAAGACTGCATGACCGTACGGTAATAGTGTAAACAGGGCTTTAATAAATAGAATGTATAATATCACAGTAGTTCTCTCGGTTTCTTTTGTTCTCGCAGGTACATTTAACGTCTAAATTACCTAATCCATAAACATTAGGTACGATTAGTAACTAATCATACCTAGGTGCGATTAGAAACTAATCTGCATATCTAATGTTTATGGAAAACGCTCGTTTATCCACACGCATACATATACTGTAGCACGATTGCAAACTTTAATTTCACAAAAACAATTCTACACATACTTTTACGTATAAGCAGGCGAGTCACAATGACTTTATTTCATCTTAATCTTTATTCATACGGGACTTTTACATCTTCCTCGCAAACCGTAATATTACAAAGTAATAGCATGGCGTTTCGGTTGCTTAGTGATTAAATGTCCCTCAAGCCTCGGGAGATTTAGTAAATCTCCCTCGGCTTTCGAGTACATTTAATCACTAATCAACCTCAAAGCCATCCTATTACTTATAAAAATCGGACAATTCTCCTGATTTTAATGCATTTGTTGCCAACATTGCAACGTATAAATGAACATTTTACATTTATATGCATAAAATCATAAATGCTTTAGGGCTTGTATGACCGATCAAAACAAGGCTTCTTATATAGCAAAACCTCGCTAACTCGAACTCGGTTATCTCAAATTTGCCATTTCAGTGGCTCAATGGTTACAGCGTCTAACCGGTCCGATTACAAGGTTGCAGGTTCGAACCCTGTCTGGGGTCTCAGAAATCGTATCTTTTCTGAGTAATTGAGCGTGATGAACGTCTGTTTGTTCCTTGACCTATTTTTTCACTGTTTTATAGTGTAAGCTATAGTCCTGTTTTAGACGGCATGATTTTCATGTGCGACAAGCACGGCGTCTAAATCAAATACCTATACGACACTTATTATTCTGGCTCGACCTTTCGATTAAGTTCGACTGCATTGGTCGTACTTATAACAGGGACGTGGCCAGGATTTTGAAAGGGGGGGGGGGGGGGGGGGGGGGGGGGGGGGGGTGGGGGGGGAGGGGGGAGCCGGTATCAAAATAAATTTTTAGGGGGGTCCAGGAAATTTTGAAATCGAGAGTCACTGAAATGCCATTTTCTGGCTTTTGGAGGAAGATTTTACAGACTCTAAAGGTTAAAAAACGTCATATAAAATACTCAAAACACGCAAACGTCACATAGATACTCAAAATGCATACACTCAGTAGATTGAATACACTGTTTAGTTTATTTCGATCCTGACACAATTCATATTGCATCAGTTTTGTAGTTACATGTCTGTTGTTTTATATCTAAGGGGGGGGGGGGGACCGCGGCTCCCCCGGATCCGCCCCTGGCTACGTCCCTGACTTATAATGATTTGGTGCGACGTTGATTTAGATCGCTGGATTTAAGTACTCATTCATGTACCATATACTCTCTCCTCCGCAGAGGTTCTTTCGGAGATCGACTTGTCAGGGATCGTCGGAGATGCGTCGAAATCGTCAGCTGGACATAAGGAGTGCGGGCGGATAGCGAAAGAGAAAGCGAAAAAAGAACCTCTGCCAGATTTCTGTGTCAATATGGCGGCATCAGGGGGGTGTCAATAACTTTTGGAACTGTGGGTTGTAGAAAACATGTCGAATATAGCAGAAGGTTACACGACCACAGTTAATTGAATGTGTGGACACACTAGGAAAGTTCGTTGTTTCAATGTGAGCTACACGTCGACCGAATCGATATACGTATGTTATCCTCTGGTTCGTCAGTCTTCGTCTGATATATTAAACGGCAAAAAACTGAGTATATTTTGTCTTTTTTACAAGAAAGGCATATAATAAACATGTCATAATCACTTATCAACAAATATGTTACTAATATAGACGTGGATGGCTTAGTTATCCGTGAATTAGCAAGTCATGCAAGAAACCGACATCTTGTGCGAGAAACCGACAGAAATCTGGCAGAGGCTAAATGTAATTTTCACTGATCTCAAATAATATACTCATTATACTGGATAGAGCATCTATTGTTTCGCGCGTGGCAAAAATTGAAGTCGGAAGTGAGGCTAAAAATCTCGCGGCCACCATATCCGGTGGGACCCACAATACTGCTGAATCATAGTTTTCGCCTCTGGTTTTCGCTTTAAATGATCGGGTTTTTAACGAAAACCAGCTAAATTTTTGTAACATGTATCTGTCGCTATGGGAGACCTTAAAAGTGGCTGTATGAAAACCAAGTGGGTCCCACTTGAAATGGCCGCCACTAATTTATTCCGACTTCACAGCGAGCACCGGATGCTCTATCCAGTATAATGAGTCTATTATAAGAGATCAGTGGTAATTTTCCGTTGGGTTAGTTTCGCCCGCACTACTTATGTCCAGCTGACGCCTCCGAGCATCTCCAATGACCCCCGAAACCTCCAATCTCCGAAAATTAGCCTCTGCGGAGGAGAGAGTACCATATATATATATATATATATATATATATATATATATATATATAATGACTAATGTATAAATTATTTAAAACGATGTCGTTACTTTCGGGGGGTCGCTACTTTCGGGGGGTCGTTACTTTCGGATGGTAAAAAATCGTATCTGAAGTAAATCATGACAAATATTATCAGACTTTTGTTTTTTTTATTGTAACACGATCTCAACAAAGTATTCCATCGGTATTTACCCCGACTACATCCTTAATTGTTTTTCTCGAGGTTTCTGTTGTTACCTATAAACTTGCAAATATTAATTAGAACAATATAACTTTTTATACTAACGTTTCATAATTAACTCGAGTTGTGTATAAATATTAAAGTTTAAGATGAGACAATGTAATACATTTATTTCGTATCTTGTTAAAAAACAAGTTGAATTTTGTTTGAAATCGTAACTTTCGGGGGGTCGCCACTTTCGGGGGTATCGTTACTTACGGGCTTTATTAGCAAACATTGAATTTTATCCAAATATTACCAGGATTAAGTCACGTTGGCCTGAAAAACAGAGAAAAATCTTCTCGACGTTTCGAGCGAAGGCCCTTCGTCAGGAGAAATGGCCTTCGAAGGGCCTTCGTTCGAAACGTCGAGAAGATTTTTCTCTGTTTTTCAGGCCAACGTGACTTAACCCTGGTAATATTTGAATTTCAACCGTGGCCGACGCTGTCCTAGAAGTCTTTAATTGAATTTTATCGTTACTTTCGGGGGGTCGCTACTTTCGAGGGGTCGTTACTTTGGGAACTTTACGGTATTACATGTAACACCAGACAATAAGCTTATTTGTCACGGTCTGCCAAGGAGAAGGTCAGCTTTCCAGATTCTAGAAAGTTAAATTTGATTGGTCCATCGCTCAGAACACAATATTGCTCTCCGACAAGCAGGCGTTAGGGGGGAGCGGGTTTACTGTCTCCCTAAGAACGACTGCGGGGGAGGCTACAATATTTCCAGCCTGGTCGCGAAACTTTGAAAACGGGTGTAACTACAAGAAACATGCGAAACCATAAGTAACAAAAAAAAAGAGAGGTGACACTACTCAATCACTGTAATTTCAATTATTTGCTTCACTTTTTTATCTGTACATTTTCTCATTGACATAGGAAGAACGACAGCCACACTACAACCTTAAAAACTCAATTTGTTTAAGTCTGACCTGAAGGCAATGTCCAACAAAACTTTCGAATGTTTTATGAACGTGAAGAAATACAAACTACTTTTTTTTTTAAAAACAAATAAACAAAAACAAACAATGCTAGTTTTAATTTACAAGAATGCGAACGGCAATGAGTCTAGTTGTCGGTTTTGGTTTTGTCTTGTGGCCGTAATTAAGAAAGATGAAAAGAGTGTTGGCCCTCCAAAGCAGCCGTGCGAAGTTTCTCCTTCATGACCTCCTTAGAGGAGTAATCTGGCAACTTGAGGTAATTCATACACGTCATTACGGACGGTAGGTAGTTGTCAGGAGATAACGGGGCTTCCAAGGTTTTGCGGACAATCTTTAGTGGAGGTGTAAGTCTCTTGAAGCCTAAATGAGAAATATTGAACAAAAGGACAAGAGTGAGATAAAACGAGACAAACCGTTGGTAAACATCATCTTCGTCTGAACTCCATCCGAAAATAATTAACAGCAGCAACAACAACAACAACAACAACAACAACAACAACAACAACAACAACAACAACAACAACAACAATAACAACAACATCACCAACGGCGACAGCAGCAACAACAGCACCAATACCACCACCAAGAATAACAACACCGCTACCATCACCACTTATCGCGCGGATGAGCTCTCTAGTGAAACTAATTAAAAAAGACAAAGAAAAATGCCGCACAAAAAAGAAGCCTGGTGGAAATTTCGTCTTAGACTCAGATGCCTGAACGCAGGTTTAATGGGTTAAGTTGGTCCGAAGCAAGATAGTTCTACCTCAATCTGCCATCTGACTCCTAATAGGACAATTGCTAAATCGTCAGACTAGTGCTCAAAAGGTTACGGGCTGGTATCTTCATTAAGCCGGTTTTCCACTAGGCGATTTTTTTCGCGCGAAACGACTTTCTTTTGTTCGAATTCAATAGATTTCTGATTAGTTCCAGCTCAGAGCTCTTGAGACAAAAGAAAAAGTCGCTTCGCGAGAAAAAAGTCGCCTAGTGGAAAACCGGCTTTAGAGGTTGAAAATTTCGTCTCGTGTACGACAGTTAAGCTATTAATCTGAAAACTCTTCAAGTCAATATACTTACCTCCAACAGGCAGTTTCGGACTTCCAGTAACAAACTGCAAAAATCGTCTCTGTTCGTCCTTATCGTAAGAACTGAGAATTTCAAAGAGAAACTTGACAGCACAACTAAAATACCCAAACAAGTGCAGGTTGGAAGTACATACGCAAAATAGAAATAACTATAACTTAAAAAAATATTTTAAATACAAAATAATACATAGGTGTACAAAATATGAAATTTATTGTGTGTGAGCAGAGCGAACGAGTGAAATATCCTGTTCAAAACGAGAAATATATTTCAATTCGAGTAAAAATGTACATTCCGAAAAACTTGCGACCTCAAAATCTATTTACGTCAATCCAAAATTAAATGACTCGTAACTAATTCGTAGTCTCTCAAATTCAAAATGGCAATTGAATTACTAAAATTCGGAGTTTAGTACCCAGATCCTCCCTGTCAGATGTGCCAAGGCATCTCTTTCCACGATCGGAAATTGCGGCTGTCGAGGCTCGCGAAATACGAGCCGTATTAGCTGCGCATGCGTAGAACGAATATCTTGCGTGTCAACGTCATCAATACACGCGAGACAGGCTGGCGCGAGATGAATGAGGAGCGTTGTGGTACATGTGGGTTCATACGATAAAATTAGGAAGATAAAGGACACAATCGAACGACTGAAGACGATACTAGGGATATCGTAGGATAACAAGCATTTGCTGACTTGAAATCAAATATGGCGGAAAAATTAGACGAAGAACAAGGTGCGGTCTAGTATCGTAAACTTCCATGTCAAATGACTAAAATCTGTTGTTTATTGGCCGTTTACTACCTCCAAAAGAAGTTGGGTAGTTCTTCTGCCATATGTGTGTACCCAATAGACCATTTTCATAATGACCGACGCTTTAAATATTCTTTTATGTGCATCTAAATGAGCCTTCTTGGCCTCGTTATGAAGCAAAGATTTTTTTGAATTGCAGACACACAAACGAGGCTAGAAAGGCTTATTAAAATGTACATAAAAGAATATTCAGATTAGTCGCTATTATGAAAGTGGTCTATTGGCCTTTAAAACCGATTTTAAAGTTCGAATCAGTCGTGGAAAGTGTACTTGACGACTGACGAATTGACGAATTGACATAAAACAAACCCAATCCACTATGGAGGGTGAATAACGATCTCAACACTATCAGATAACTTTGATTGATTTTTTTCTGTCTTGATTTTGTTTTTGGCTATATATGGACAGTTCACTTGTTATTGTTTTGCGTGTGTGTGTTTATAATTTAGTAAATTTCATCAAGTTCGGCTGACAACTCACTTGAGCCAGCACGCACGTGGCCTGCGAACTGCCCCATAAGAGTGGCCGATTTTCTATGCGATTTTCGATCGTGTATTCAAGAACTAAAATGGCTGCTAGCAAACGATCAGCTTTTTTTCTTTGCAAAGAAGAGAGAAGATTTAATTCTTGGTACTCTTAAATTTACTTATTTTTTATAGTAGACATGAGAAAAATACTTTTGGCTGCCCCTGAAATGTACTTTCCAGATCAGGCAAGCATTTTCAGTCTGTTCTCATTTTTTACTTTTCATGGGAATATTTTACTTTCCAATAGAAATTGAGTAAGTGTTAGTGTCGAGCTCTGACTGCAACAGGCTCCAGGGCACTGATCTCTATACAACTGGATTGCTCATCCTTTATGGTCAGCAGTAAACATTTTGAAGCCACTGGCGGCCATATTGGTACTCCAGATCCAATGTACCTTGCGGGCTTAAGATTAGTAAGAGTTTACCGGGGGAGTCGGGAATGGCAATTTAGTGTTTTACTAACAAAAAACAGAAGGGAAATACAAGCAAACAGTCCGAAATTATCAACTACATACTTCAAGACATTGTAAAGACTTATGCTTTAATACCAAAGGTATATAGATAGTTTTATAATGAAGGTATTGATTGACTGAATTCGTTGGTTTTTGCGAGTTTTGTGATATACACACGTTTATCGATTAACGGGCAGAGTTAAAACTACAAAACAACACGTTTTACTACTAAATAATGTCAACAAATGCAAAAACTAAGCTTCTAGACCTTTTACAATGTTCTTTGTTTCATACCAATGGCAGAAATATTTCTAATGTGTTTTTTCTCCGTTTGTTTTCGTGCTACGAAAACATACAATTTCCCGTGGCGGCCATCTTGGTGCTCCAAATTCGTCCTCCCCGCTGGCTTCAGTTTTGGAGCCGGATGAGCAATCCAGTTATATAGAGAGATGTACTATACCAGTGTAGTTAAACCTACTATTATGTATGGAAGCGTGGTGTGGGATAATAGTAGCCGAAATTGTACATTGAGAATTCTTAAACTTCAGAAAAGAGCTGCTAGGATTATCCTTGGTGTGGATAAGAAGATGCCCTCAATTAATCTTTTCAACATGTTAAATTGGTTGCCATTTTATAAAGAAAGCATTATAAAGCGCAACACATGTAATGTTTACAACACGAGCGGCCGTGTTGTATTGAATATATAATCACGAGCCGAAGGCGAGTGATTGTATATTCAATACAACACGGACGCGAGTGTTGTAAACAACTTGTGGAATGAATGAATAGTAAAAATCCCTTTGGGATATTGAGATGCTAATTAGTTACAAGCACTAGTGGTTGTATCAGAAGAGTATACATCCACTAGTGGTTGTAACTAATTAGCATCATTGGTTTTAGTTTGCATGGGGTTTACAGGGGTATACATGTGACGTAATTTCTGAAATTGGATTGGCTGCAAAACTCATGAATAAGTAATGAATTTCACAATAGTGTTTACAAGAGGATAAACAGTAAATATTGTGTTCCGGAGTATTTACGCTCTTCGTTAGTAAGAAATTGTGATCTTCATAATAAGGTCACCCGCCACAGTAGTCTTAATTTGGTGTGTGCAAAGTACAAGCGGGAAACAGAAGGAGGCCGCACTTTTGTTGTAAGGACTACCAAAGAATGGAATGCTTTAGACATTCCATTGCGCAGCCAAAAGTCCGTCGCTAAGTTTAAACGAATGTTTTATGCGCAATTGTTGCAGGAACAAAAGACCATTATGCAATTATAAACTCTAAAAATATTTTATTATGAACTATTTTAATGACTATCTTAATGACTTTTTAATGACTTATTGATAGATGTACGTTTTAGTATAATATTGTACTTTGTTAATTAATTATTTTTGTATATACTTGTAATATAGTTTATGAGGGCCACTAATTTATCAGTAGCTCACGCTTACTGTTATGTGTTACCCTCGGTAAATAAAGTCAATGAAATGAAATGTAATGAAATGAAATAGAGATCAGTGGTCCGGGGCGTTAATCCTACCACATTACATAGACTAAGACCCCGTTTATACGATGCCGGTACAATTTGAAAATGGAACAAAATCATGCCGGTAAGCAAACACAGCATATAACATTTCATGTTATTTTTGTGCCGGTATCGTGTAAACGCAAGGCCTAAACGGCATGATTTTGTTCCGTTTCCAAATTGTACCGGTATCGTGTAAACGGGGTCTAAGCTAAACAAAGAACAAGTCCACAAACCTGTCGTGCGTGTAACCGTGATCAGGTCGACAGTTTTCCATTAAACCTAAAAAAGTCAACACGTTTCTGTATTAACTAACTTGCACGAGGATCTGGCTCAAGAAAAATCAAGCAGTATAACACACAGTAACTCCGATAAGCCTATGTAAATGTATTATAGAAACTGATGCAATGTGAACAGAACCGGACCACAAAACATAACCGAACTCCACGACCGAACAAAACTACAGAACAGAAATATATTCACAAACAAAGCAGCAGACAGACAGACAGACAGACAGACAGACAGACAGACAGACAGACAGACAGACAGACAGACAGACAGACAGACAGACAGACAGACAGACAGACAGAACTAATTCGCATATAGCAAGACTCTAGTTCTGACAGTGTAATTTTCCACGTCAACAGATATTGAATCTTGCTCGTTACTTTACCAAAGATTTGGCCCTAAACGTTACGGGAAGAAAACGTTCAGGAATTTGACTACTTTGGAAAGAATATGCCTTCAGTGATTACGTACGTACTCACTCATATATAGACAAAAAGAAAGACAGACAGAGAGACAAGCGGAGATACAGACAGACAGACAGACAGACAGACAGACAGACAGACAGACAGACAGACAGACAGACAGACAGACAGACAAACAAACAAACAAACAGATAGACAGACAGACAGACAGACAGACAGACAGACAGACAGACAGACAGACAGACAGACAGACAGACAGACAAACAGACAGACAGACAGACAGGTAGGCAAGATAGGCAGACAGAGAAACAAACAGGCAGGCAGGCAGGCAGGCAGACAAACAAACAAACAAAGAGACAGGTACCAAGCACAAATATTGAAGTTTTCGTAATTTTCTTTGCAGTGACTCAAATCCACAATTTTTCGCGCCATTGTCGACTTGATATTGAACATCGAAAAAAGGTTGCCGCAAAATTCTCTAACTACTAGTAACAGTGCAAATAAGCTGGGCAATTCATTCATATTTCAGACAGACTTTTCGTAACATGGAAACAACAAACGTACTTTTCACATCCCAGGTTTCTGCAGAACTTCCGCATAACAGCAAATCCATCTATAGAACGAAAGCAAAGCAAAACATATTATGATATCAATTAAATTCCAAACGCAGCCAGGTGAAGAATCCGACATAGTTTAAGACTACTCTGGCTTAAACGTTTTTCGAAAGCGACTTAAAAAGTTACTGTTCATGGCCCAACGCAACCTCGTACCTAGGGTCTTATCTCTGCTCCTCAGTATCTGCCATCTTGGATACATTTTTGATATGCAAGCGACATCACAAGCTGGGTAAAGCGAAAACTGTAGTTCGCCATACTTTCACATATATGTCTGAAATTCATTTGTTGTAGACGATTTTCTTTAAAAACACACCACAGAAATTCATCTGCCAGAAGAATACGTTTCATCATGTTTACCCAGCTTGTGACGTCAGTTAATTAGGCAAGGTCTTACAACAAGATGGCGAACGGCAAGATTGTCTTTTGTCAAAATTAGTGATGTTGTTTGGCACAAGAGTTGTCTTGTTTACTTGGATTACCATCGCAAGAGAGTTTGTTAATCAGAAATTAAAAAAACAACTTGTACTTATAATTTTTGTTGCTCTTACCCTTTAACTCTGTATACACGGCACAATTTCACATTAGATAAAATATTCTCCCTCTATTTACATTCCATATATAAACTTTATAAAACTAGCCAAAATACGAACTGTTACTTACTTCTTCAGGAGTAAAACAGCTCAAGTTCGACAGCGAGAAAACAGATTCAAAACCTTCCTTGAAGGCTTGCATCTGTTTTGTAACTCCTTCGACTAGTGTCCATTGTACAACGAGCTGAAAATAAACAAGATATACGGACGACGATTACTACTCGGAGAGGTTTGTGTAAAAATACAGTATAAAAATCGCAACCAGTAGCAACACTGAGGCAAAGCGAGGAATTTGGGTCGCTAATTTATTTTTCAACAAGCTCGCCTCCCTTACTCCCTTCAAAAAATATAGCACAAGCACAATAGCCCGAATCGCGATCGATTCAATCTACAATCATTGACAAAATTAGTTGGAACATGTACACGAAAGTAAGACATTTCACAATGTTTTTATATCCCCCCATCCCCCCTATTCAATGTTGGCTTTCCATCAACGGAAATGTGATGAGAACCTATAGAGAACAAATCACGAATGTTTTGTGGTGATACAACATTGTTTAGGGGGAGGGGGGGTCGAGTAATGTAGGCGGAGTGATGCAAAACATGTTAATGTTGCTTTTGTTACAACAATTTTGTCAATGATTGTCTGAAAATGATGGTATCTTTGTATTAACGTTTAACCTTTAAAATTTAACTAAATGTATGCGCTAATGTTAAGAAACTGCTTTACAAATAAAGTGCTAGCATTCCTCTTTAAAATTATCAAAATTGATTATATTGGATAAATTAAATGACGTCACAATGAGTTCTTTCAAAAATGGTGTTCAAAGGACGACTTACGGCCTTGCAATGCGCACACGCACTTGTGTTGGCTCAGCAAGGGGGATACTCTCTTGCAAAGATTGCCTACAAGACGAAAATGTCGAGAACAAGTGTTTGGCGACTTCTACATGCAGAAGAAATTGAAAGGGGAAAAAAGGAAAGAAAGCAGCCGGGGAAAAAAGTTGGCAGACCTCAGGTTATGACAGCGCGTGATAAACGGAAACTTAAAAGAGCTATTGCGAAAATCCGCCAACACAATCCAAATTTTACTGTTATGGACGTCGTGAAGACAAGTGGAATCAGTCTTGATACAGCCCATTACAGGACCTTTTTAAGACAAATTCGGAAACTGGGATTCCAATTTCAACAAAGTCGTAGAAAGGGGATCCTTACTGCGAAGGATCTAAAGCAACGACGTACATTTGCAAGGGCAATGTGTGCAAAAAATGCCGATTATTGGACGAAAGACGTGGCATTTTATTTGGACGGAGTATCCTTCATCTACAAAGGAAACCCGATGAGTGATGCGATGAAACCAAAGAACAGAGTTTGGCGAAAAAGAAGCGAGGGTCTCGTAGTAACGACGAAAGGAAGTAAAGATCTGGCCGGAGGCAAACGATTGCATCTCATTGTCGCCATATCATATGGGAAAGGAGTAATTTTAGCCGAGCCATACGAAAAAATGAACGGAAAATTTTTCGCGCAATTTATAACACGACATTTTCCAAATTTGTTCGAAATAGCTGGAAAAGGTGAAACAGATGAGAAAATATTTGTGATGGACAACGACCCTTCACAAACGTCTTCAAAAGCAAGAACATGTTTGGCAGACCACGGCATTAGCATGCAAGCCATTCCACCAAGATCGCCAGACCTTAACCCGATTGAGAATATATTCCATGTCGTTAGAAAGCGCATTGAAGCCCAAGTGAGAAAGAATAACATCACACATCAGACATGGGATGAGTTCTGCAGTGCAGTTAAATACAATATTTGGTCAACGTCTAAAGAGTACATTGATAAGACAATATCCAGTATGCCGAAAAGACTAAAGCATATTGTGAAAACTAAGGGTCGACGAACAAAATACTGAACTCACTTACTAATTAAACCGTATCAATATTATCAACACATGTTGTGCAAAACAGCAATTCAATGTTATACATGGTCATAATAATTTGTATTTAATGTAAACTACAACTTGAGAATTAGTGATAACAAATAACCCGAATTTCAAAGACTGTATGTGAGTTTGAAGGAATAAACTAATTGTTTTGAAGTTGCCATGCAACTCTGCCGTATTTAATAACGATGGTGTCGTATATCATATGCAGTTACTCGTCACTTTATATCAGTGTATATGATGGTAACAAATACATTTTATTAAAAATTTACGGTTAAACAAGCTTTCTTAAATCGAATTATAGCATATTAATTCACTTTACCATGGCAAAATCATAATTTTTCATACACTTTACCACACTTTACCACAAACAGTGTATAATAATAGGATATTTAATTTAATTTATAAACACCGCTGTGGTAAAGTGTGGTAAAGTGTGGTAAAGTGTATGAAAAATAATCGTATACCTATGGTAAAGTGTACTCATATGAAACGCTACATCATAAGGATTAACATGATGGTTTGGCATTAACACAAAATAGAAAATATAGGAAGTTATAGCACAATATCTAATATAAGTCGTGCGAAACATGAACCACAGGGTTGCACTTCCTTTTGTTCATGCTGGGCAATCTGGCGAGTAAAATTGAAAATTTTCCATCTGACGGCCATCATCTCCGTCTCTCGTTCGTCGATTTGTCCGTTCTTCACATAAACGATCGGTCGTTTCGAAGTGCAAAAGATTGGTGTATCTCCGTCGAATGTCGTGTCCTTGGCAAAATGGGATTTAGGGGCAGGTAAATGAACCAGTTGCCCCTCCAACATGAGAAGCAGATCGTGCCACGCTAAAATTTGAGGAGACCACCTGAAGTCATTAAGAAAAACGACTTCAGCGTTCTCCGCTCCTACCCACGCAAAACTTGTGCATGCCGGATTGGTGAAGGTGTGGTAAATTCTGTTGAGAGGATTTAATAGGAAGGTTTTACCACAATTTGCAGGTCCCGTCAACATTATGTTCCGGTATTTCCCTCTACCCCTTTCAAGTAGTTCCCTCATTGATTTGGCAAACAGTTCTCGCGGTATGTGGTTGTTCTGCAGTAGCTGTAACGCACACATCTCCCACTCTCTTTCCGTTTCACAAGTGCATTTTGTGTCATATGCTTCTTTTAGCAAATCTATTCGCGATTTTTTGTTTCGTTCATTAGTGCGTTCTGCGCTTTCCATCTCCCATGCATTAGTTAGCAGTTCATTCACAACTTTTGTTCCCCGGTTGATGACGAATTCTGCCAAATCACTCTTCCCATGCCGTTTTTGCATATTAGCAAAAGCTAGCAAAGCATTTCGATTTCGAAGATTCTTTGCTACTATGATCTCCGATACGTCAAATGCACTGAGTCGTTTCCGCTTCTTCGCCGGCCCTTTCTTCTTCGTATCCGTATCCGAGTTCGACTCATCATCAGTAATGTCGGCGTCTTCTTCATCGCTTGACTTCAGTGGCATACGTTTCTTTCTGCGTTGTTTGAAAGTTTCGTGGGCTCTCATAGTTGCAGGTCCATTGCTGTTGCTTAAATCTGGGTGGTTGTCGCTTTGTTCGTATGCCGTATCTTCTTTCGTAACATACTTCCACGCGGTGAAATAGTTTGCGTGGACGCTTGAGAAATGGACAGATATGCCATGTTTTTTTTGCAGTGCTTTCTTTGAAGGCAACCATCGTTGAATTCTATCAAGCTTCACACAAACATGATAGTGTATTCCCGATTTTTTGTGCAACTCTTTCGAACAACACCATTGTAAAACGACTACAGATCGCGCGCAGAAAGAATCAACAATAGCTTCTGCGAAAGATTGTCGTGTGGGAAACTTTTGAGTATCCGCTTGGCTCAAAGTAACCAAATATACCTGACGAACTTCGCGAGTATGTAATTCTTCATCTTCTGATGATGTACTCGACCTATCGCTATTATAACATTGTAATAATTCCATTCCATTCAGTTGAATGTGAACTACGAAGACACAGTGGGTGTCACAATGGCAGTGTAATATGAGAAAAGGTGTTATAGTACACGCCATGACACTTTGGAGACAATTTTTAAGGGAATACTACGACCTCATTCTGACCATGAATAACAAAAGTAAAGGAGTGCATGGCGTAAGCCATTTCTCGCAATCTGCATTTTGTAAAATACAAGGTAATAGACAAAAATATAGTTACCAAGTGCCGTTACGTAAACGCGTGTTCGCAACTTGCCAAGTTATGATTTCTGAATTATGACGAAAATCAATTCAAATGCATAATTTGTATAATATATTATAAAATATACTTCATTAAAACAATTAGGTGCTTCATTTTCACGTATTCTAAGTAATATTTGATGAAATTATTTAGTTAAAATTTGTTTTTCTCTTGAAAATAATCTTAAAATTTTGCATAAAAAACTCAGACAATCATTGACAAAATTAGTTGGAACATGTACACGAAAGTAAGACATTTCACAATGTTTTTATATCCCCCCATCCCCCCTATTCAATGTTGGCTTTCCATCAACGGAAATGTGATGAGAACCTATAGAGAACAAATCACGAATGTTTTGTGGTGATACAACATTGTTTAGGGGGAGGGGGGGTCGAGTAATGTAGGCGGAGTGATGCAAAACATGTTAATGTTGCTTTTGTTACAACAATTTTGTCAATGATTGTAGATCAAGAGCAGCGATTTTCACTTTATAGCAAACAAATGCTGTATATAACTGGACTTGCCTACGGCATACTTAGGGGGTGATTATATGGAGGCGAGCCAGCCCGGGTACCAGAGCTATAGATCGCTTTGCCGAGATGATTTTAATTGTGTTTACATGAGAGCTGGCTTGCCTGTTGTGCTAATTGGTAAGACACGAAGTCGCATTGTTTTAAATATGAAATGCACATTTAAAAGCATTAATAGTGTCGATAAAAGCTGATAAAACAAATTTTGTTGCGTGTACGAAGGTTTTGTGCCAGCCCGGTCAATCGTGTTTACATGGAAAAACCCCCAGCTCGGGTAACCGAGATCTCGGCTAGCCGGACTGGACTCTCATATAAACACAATATGAAAATTAACATGAAATAACAGCATAAGCGAGATCTCGGCAAAGCGGGCTATAGAATTAACTTTTTCATCCCCCAACACTCGTACCGTAATAGTTACTCCAATAACATAAGATGAAGAGTTTAGTCTCTCGATATTGAAGAAACTAGATTTCAGTTTCGAAATAACCTATACTAAAAATACCATCTTTCCCACGATCCGCTCCCAACTTGACCATGTAGTTCAGTTGGTAGAGCGTTGGACTAGTAAACCGAAGGTCGCGGGTTCGAATCCCAGCCGTAGTCGAGTAGAGTTTTTCTCTACTTACCCGGTATGCTTCGTTATTCGGAGTAACACCTATTATTATATATTCAAACTTTATTCTCGTTCGTGATTGGCCAAAACGCCCCCGCTAATTATCCGTATCTGGAAGCTGACGCGTTATTTCAGCTGCTGACGTGATCAGCGTGCAATAATATACCTTGTTTTGGATCGAACTTCGATCCAAACAAGGTATTATTGTACGCTGTCGAACCCAAGACCCCAGCGCGGTCGGCAGCTTGCTAAAAATCCAGCCAAAACTAAATATTTTTGAAGAGTAAACAAAATGGTGTTATTCTTTGCTTCTTGTTTTTGAATATATAATAAAACAATTATTGGATTCGGTGATTTCGCATGATATCGAGAATTATCAAGGCCTCGGTTTGTGTCATCCACCTCAGCCTTCGGCTTCGCACCTCAGCCTTCGGTGGATAACACAAACCTCGTCCTTGATAATTCCCGATATCATGCTCAACCTCATTCAATAATTGTTTAATATCATTATACCCCACCTGAGTTCGTTGTCTTATACAATAGAGAGCTTAAGCATATTAGGCGTTTCTGACTGGAAGAATAGGAATACAATACAGAACTACTGAACCGTGTATTCTTTGAAAAGATTTTTTTACCAAAAACAAAGGTTATGAATAATCACATATCTAAACTGTTAGCTCATAAGCACAAATTTCATCTTTATATCTTTATTTTATTTTATGTAATGTATTTCTACTTCAAAAGCATGTCTCATTGTAGTAAAACAACGATGACAGGCTTCAACGTTCTAGAAGTTCCCGTCGTCTCAAGAACGTGAAAATGCTCTCAATGACGTAGGGACAACGTCTTTAATACAATCGAATTTTCATCTTACAACACAGAAAATGAATAATATTTAGTCCCAAGAGTAATCGTAACGCCGTCCCTGTTCCACATACAACGTTATTCAGATCATTTTCACGTCTTCAGGACGACGCCAACTCGTGAAACGGTAAGACATGTTAGTTGAGTTTGACTTTAAACTGTGCGACAAAATCCTTTTAGAACTCTAAAGCTTTTGGATGTCAAAAAACATACTTTAAGTATTCAGTACTACGTAAATGATTTGTTGTTTCTGCTAGATACTGAACTTTAGATTGCCGTCGTCGTCCTAGCTTGCTTAAGCTCCCTCTTGTGTAGAACGACGACGGCATTCACTTTTCTCTTGGAATTTTAAATTGCTCATTATCATTATTTTGAATGAAAAATGCTATTCAATTCAATCGTCGTCCGTGGCTCTAAAACGTCTGTTGCTTAAGCTCTCTAGTTTTCCCAACAAGAACAGTTTAAGGTGGCTCCCTATAGTTTCAATAAATACGCGCTATTTCATACGCTCATTGTCTAATGTTATTCACAAGTTTAAAAATTACTAAGTAGACCTTACTATATATAGCAGAACTATCGCAGATATAAAATATCCATCAAAAAGTTCAATTATTTGATGTTACCATGGCAATAATGACGTTGGAACTTTGGTATATTTTCAAATATTGCATAATTAAAGCAGCATGTCTTCAGTTTGCTTCGGTGAAATTTTTTAAAAATTGCTGAAACGATAGATACTGTTGGGGAGAATATCCATGCACAAAATCAGAGAGGGTTGTACGAACAGATTTTTCGCTATAGAAATTATCGATTTAAAAAAGTTCTGTCTTATGAAAATTTGTTAAAATTATATATACTTTCGAACTTTTTATAAAATTTTAGCAAAATTCACCGAAGAAAACGTCTACAAGTCTAACATCTATATCGACGCGGTCATAGAATTTCGAATCGACAAGATCGCTATTTACGTATGCGCAGCGAAACTATTTCTAGTCACCAGTCCCCTATTGAATTACCGTAGGGAGCCACCTTAAAACAAGATTACTTCAAACACAATGACAAGTGATCTGTCACAATCCTACCTTAATGTATTCCTCCACATTGTGGATTGTTACCGGGATATCTTTGCCTCCTTTCTAAAAATTGAAAAACAAGCCACAGTCACCATCACTACGCACAAATCAAAGTTTGTGTAGATTTGATGGATAACCACGTAAGCAATTTGCAGCGCCCATACATATATACCCACACCTGCAACGAGTTGTTGACAGGTTTGTTATAACCCTCTGGCTGGAGTCCAACCTATGATCCATCGACCGTAATCTCGTGATCATATGCGTTTTTGCTATTGGTTATTAGTAAAATTTTAGAAGTAACTATTGCATTTCTCGTCCTCTGATTGGTCCAGCTAAACTGCCTATTTCGTGATAGTTACCTCGGGCGAGGTAACTACTATACCTATTACTAGAAATTCTGCTGGAAAATCGGAATCATCATTTTGACAGATGGTGTCTAATCAATGGTGTAATTATTTTTCAAAATTCTTTTTTAAACCTAACAAATCGTCAAAAAACTCAACAGATAGACTCTATACACAGAAAAGCTCTAAGATGGAACTATTTGAAGATGAGAAAGTGTTTAGTCATAAAACTAGAAATACATGCTTTCCCTCAGCTGATTAGAAACACTTGCGCTCTTTTTTATTGGGGGCCTGGAAATAGCCACTCCTGTTGATCAAAATATAGTTTTAATTCTAGTAGAATATTTGAAATAAAAAAACTGCAGTTTTAATAACTCTATTTTTTTGAAGAAAAAGGTAACGAAGAACAAAGAAAAATTTAAGGATGATATTTCGTGAAAAATATTGAGATAAAGAAAATTGGAAGTCGCTTCCAGGATTTGAACTCAACCATGTTACCGTGCAAGCCGACTGTGTTAACCAACAAACTACCGAGGCAGGCGGGAAAATTTTGTCAAAATATTAGGGTTATACTTTACACTTCTTTCTTTCCATGTTTACAAAAAACATCGCTACAGCATCTGAAAACATTTTTCAAACCTGCCACGGCAATATTCATTTATGACATTTCAAAGTGCTGAAATTGTACGTTTTACAGAAGAAAAATTGCTCCTTTTCCGATTTTTATGACAAATTATGGACAAGCTACGTTTAGTCACAAGTGGTTTTACAATAAGAAAGCTATTTGAAAAAAGATATTAAGACGGCAGCCATAGATAAAAAATACAACAGGCAAGCAAACTAACATGCAATGGATAAGTTTAAAATACTTTAAGGACACACAAAAGAGAAAAAAAATTAACATTGATAGGATATACATAAGGAAAGTGGGAAACTCGAACAGTTTTCCTACTAAATGTTCGTGATAATACTGAGAGCGGCTGCTCTATATTTTTTTACCGTAAACTAAAACCGTTTCGCCGGCCTTTTTCTTCGTCGGTTTTCAAGTTTCACTCTTGCTTTCTCCTCCTGACGAGTTTCGGTTTGACGGGTTTCCTTCTACTCAAGACGTTGTTTTGCTTTATACATATACGTATACGTATACGTTGATTTGTTTCTGTTCTTTCAAAAGTGATATACGTTTCCCAAAAACTCCTTTCTCAAGTCTTTTAATATTTATTTGTTAGTTCAAATCTTTTTGTCAGGAACTATGTTGCCCTCAGTGCCCCACAATCTTAACCGCGCATGGTCCGTCCACACATATATACAAATAAATAAATATTCAGATCACAGAAATTCGTTCGCACATCACGTTTGTCCACGCGTGTAAAACGACTCCACGCGTGTCGAGATTAGCACCCTCACCGGGCTCCGGGCCTTCGGCCCTACGCCCGGGCTTGGGGATTATTTGAGGTTTGGGTCAGTTTTAATCACTATGTGGAATTGAAGGCTTAGACAGCTGTCAAAGCGTGAAGTTGAACAATGAGCATTATTTAAGTGTACATGAGAAAACTACGACAGTTAAAGACGTCTGTTTTAAATTTCTTGGTTATTCTTCTCAGGCCTGAAATTTTGCTAAAACAATTAGTCACCTCAGTCTCCGTGGTTATCGTTTATATTTACCTAGGTTTCGGCTCTGTGATTTATTTTTTGGGGTCGTGATCATTAGTCTCCCAGCCGCGCGATATTGCCCCAACAGGCTTTGCGAGTTGTCTCTATTAGAAACACCATTTAATCGAAACATTACGTCTATGGTACCTTTGTCTGACTACGTGTTCTTCGAAAGAAACAACAAGGAATCAATCTTTCGGCAATATTAGACATTGTATGGCCGTTTTTAATAGCGAAACAGAATAGCCAATTTAGAAACCCACCAGGATCTGTTGAAGTATTTATAAAAGGTAAGCTGTCTTGTTTATATTTAATACAGACGCGAGAAAATGCCGTATTGACATCAGTACCTAGGCCGAAGCCTTGACTTGAGGACTAGTAGAGATACAAGAAAGAGCCACAGAATATCAAAGAACATATACATGTTTACCTAGTAGGCACCGATAATGCAAAAATATGTTTAGATATGTTTATAGTCGTCTACAAATCGCCTATCGTGAAGGTGTCGTATTTCATTTGGAAAATGTGTTTCAAAACATGTTTAAATAGTTTCTGTTGGTACGATTTACATGATTCTACATCGGAACCATCGCTTGAATCTGCCGAATTCAGCACTATGGGTTTTTGTCTAGTCTACTGAAAGTAATAAGATCGTTTAATTTTTCGGCTAATAAGCTTGTTTACACCAAATCGCTTCATGGAACCAAGTACTTCGTATAAGACCATATATAGAGAATTTGTGCCGAGCGCTAATTTAAGGCCTATGCCAATATTTGCAGAAATCAATAGCCCGAGTGAACGCCTAAGCAGGCGTCTTGTCGCTAAATATGCTCATGAATCAGTGGCGGATAAAGGGTATACCCGCACCTGACTGTTGTTTGGATTGGACGACCGGGAGCCTCATTTTACGACTCTGTTCACACGCTGCTGGAATCTTCTGGTGTACATCCAGTGTTCTTCCTAAGCTTTGCACTGTTTAAAAACCCAAGTCCCGTGCATCAAATTTAGTATTTGGAAACGAGAAGCCACTCAAAGAATCTTATCCTACCAAAATGTATTTTAGATTTACAATTTTGACAATTTTAACACCACTAACGGCTTCGTTTTCATCTCACACCATTTGAGAATCGCTGCGCTTAAAAGGCAACGATTTCATACAATTTCGATGAGGTATATAGGTGCCACGAAAACACAATGACGTTTTGTGACTCTTTAGTGTTGTTTTATTTCTCTCCGCAGTCAAGTGAACACCCAATTTAAAGCTCTTAGCGACCCCCCCCCCCCCCCCCCCAAAAAAAATAAAATAAAATAACTGAGTGAATTCTTCTTGACATATTACATTGTTATAATACAATTAAATAGTGCTGTGTATGTGTATATATATATATATATATATATATATATATTTATATTTTCGCTTACCTCAAAAGTCTGCAACAGGCTGTTTCATCTAAAAAAGAATCTTCAGGCAGATGACAATTTTCGAAAACAGGGGGTGCTTATATCCTTCCTGCCGGGACGTGGGAGTGTGGGGGCGAAACACTACATGCATTCATGGCTTTTGTTGCGCTGTTTGTGCGGAATTTATTTCGATGACGACATTGACTGATAATTTCTGCTCTTTTGTTGAGTAAACAATTCTTGTTTTTATCTTTTCTTCTAAACATATATTTGGGCATTGAAAGAAAACAATAAGGATTTTAGTATTAATTGGCAAATTTTAAAACATTCTATTTCGTACACGGGAGGTTCAAAACGATGTAATTTACGTTTAGAAGAAAAATTTTATATTTTGAAAGATAAAAACAAGAATTGTTTACTCAACAAAAGAGCAGAAATTATCAGTCAATGTCGTCATCGAAATAAATTCCGCGCAAACAGCGCAACAAAGCCATGAATGCATGTATTGTTTCGCCCCCACACTCCCACGTCCCGCCAGGAAGGATATAAGCACCCCCTGTTTTCGAAAATTGTCATCTGCCTGAAGATTCTTTTTTAGATGAAACAGCCTGTTGCAGACTTTTGAGGTAAGCGAAAATCTATATTTGCTCTAACTATATGTTATCGAGCACTCTTTGCGTTTCGTAGACCAAAACCCACACGCATATATATATATATATATATATATATATATATATATATATATATATATATATATATATATATATATAAACCCACACGTATATATATATATATATATATATATATATATATATATAATAGTTTACCATATCTGCTCTCCCTCTCTTACTCAAGAAATGACGTTATCCTTCATGAATTTTATGCCGCCATTTTGAGTTTGTAGAACGGCTCAATTTTGATGTAGACCACAATTGTCTTTTCAATTTTGACGTCACGTCGTCAATTTTGACCTGACTTTGACGATATGACATCAAAATTGAAAAGAAAATTCCGCTGTACATCAAAATTGAGCCGTTCTACAAACTCAAAATGGCGGCATAAAATACAACATAACACTGAAACGATTATTACTTAAAAAGTAATCTAGTATGGGGTAATCTAAGTAGAGTTTATGCAACACATTTTACGGGCGTTGCATAACACTTTTTCCCTTAATCCGTCACTGTCATGAATTATTAATGAATTTAAGAAGTTATGTATCACACACGGGGAGTGTTTGATCTGATATCAGACAAGGAGAAGTGTGTTGAAAAACAGAGGTTATGCCGATTTTGTTTTAAATAACTTCGAGGTGTTTTGATCAAACACAACTTTCGGGTGTATGATATAGCTTCTCAAATGAATCAGAATTTTAAGAGGAATTTGAGGTAAAAGTTGGCTTAATTTATGGAAGTGTTTGATCACATATCCAAACTCCGTCTCGGTACTGATTTCCTTTGTTTTTGTTTTTTTTTATATTTAACAATTATACCATGAGCTCGAGTCGTATATGAACTCATAGCCAACGAGGCGCTTCGCCAAGTTGGCTATGAGTTCATATACGACTCGAGCGAATGGTATTTTTGTTTTATAATATAGCAAAATATGTTATGATAATTAATGCAAAATTGTTGATTTATTGCAATAAATTATATTAATTGAATATCCGCAACATATGAGCTTCCGTCATGCGTATTGTAGTTTATGTTTTCAAGTTTCTTGCTGAGTTGAAAACAGCTTCAGAATTTTCTCTCAGAGCCAAAAAATACGTTGAAAAGATTGAATGAAGAATAAAAACAGCTTTGAAAAGTCAA